>JALIZH010006991.1:0-11006 GCA_030522465.1 Rhipicephalus appendiculatus
CAGAGGGTGGTCTAGAAGAAAGCAATGAGTGTCACTCGGTACTCGTGTCACTGCAAAAAGTGGGGGACCAATCCACTCGGTAAAGGACCAGCAGATGTGACAGGTGCAACATCACTTTTGGGTGTTGTGTAAGAAATGCGTAACTATAGAGTTCTATTGCCAACGGCAGCCTCCCCCTACCACACTCTTTTCGGGCGTCGTTCGCACCGCATCTTCTTTCTAGTGTTCGTCAGCGTTTCCAGCAGCCTCTTAAAGGGCACATGGTGAAACGCATGGGGGCACAACATTTTGGCAAATACATATTAAGGCGAAAGCCTAGGACGCCTCATAAAACGGTAAATTTAACCGTCGGCGGCGACTGGCCCGTGGCGTCGGGTACGAGTGACACGAAAAAATCATCATCAAGTGATCAAGTCATGGTATGACGTCTTCATGACGTCACAGGCCCTGGCGCGACGTTATGTGACGTAATCTCACACGATTCCGTTGTAGTGCCCTATTTTGGGGCGCGAACAAAACGGAGAGAGCGCGACCTCAAGAGCAGAAATTGAAGACGGCGCTTGGCAGCGGCACGTAAAGCCACGGCTCGTGTACTCCCTGATCCCTTATACATCGACAGAGAAGAGATAGAAGATGGCTTTCGCCTTCGAGTCGTCTTAGGTGAATGCACAAGCGACCCTGTGAGTTTTTTTTTCCTGTTGTCTGAAGCTACGTCGGCTTTACATGTTGTCCTGAAGAGCGTCTTCATTCCACCACAAGTACACCACCGCGTAACAACGCGCAGCAGCCACGACAGATGCGCCACCGCAGCGGCCAATGACGAGACAGTAACCGCTGTTCTTTCTTTTTTTTTTCGTCTACGTGCCTGGTCTACGCACGCAGGGATGCGTTGAAAACTATGGTATGGAAAAACTTTATTTATCCACCTGGGCGTGAACCTAGCACGTAGCGGGCCGCTCCCACGTCGGGACAGATAGGCCTATGGCGCAAAACAGTTCCTCTGTAAAAGTACTATCAGAATTTCCTGCACAAAATTCTAAAGTAACTGTAGATTTAACATAATTCGATTTCTGTGAATGCTGCCGGGGTAGCTCAATACGTAAGTTATCACGCTGCTATTCGTCACGGCGCCGGTTTGATTCACGGCCCCTGTGACTGAGTTTGGATGTGGTCGAAATGCAAGGATCACCGGCGTGCTTAGCTTTAGGTAAACGTGAATGAAACAGAGGTTCTCGAAATTAACCTTGAGGTTCTGCAGGCATGTGAAATTCTATAAATTATTAACTATGTTTTAGTCTTGAATAAGACAGTTAAACATCACAGAATTACTTTAGTGAGGTCCCTGAGCAGGGAGCAGTCTTTCAATGTTGAGGGGGATCTGAGGCGCGCCTGCAGCATTTGCGCGGGCATTTCGCCGTTCGGCCGGTCCCCCCTCCTTTCCTATGCTGTCGTGACGGCAAGTGGCGCCACGCACCGGTTCTCAAGATGGCGCTGCGCGTGGTCTCGGGCCGCGAGAGTCAGCGCGAGACCGAGTAACGTGCGCGCCGGGGACCCTCTCTCTCTCCTCGGGCAGCACACGGTAAACACGAGTTTCCGTTCCCGTCCGCCGTCCCCTGAATCGCCGGACTGTAGCCTGCCTGCATGCCTCGGCATCATCGGCGGGCGTGTTTACCTTTGTGCTAGCTCCGGTTACGTACGATAAGCCTAAGACCGGTGCCTAGTGCTCGTGCGTGGTCGTACTACGCTGAGCCGCACTTGCCGGAGGCCCACGCCTACGAGATTTGCCCTAGCTGTCGAGACCAGGCCCAGTGGTCATCGCGAGAGTGCGCAGCGTAGCCGCGAGGGACCTTTTCCTGAGCGCCGTGTCAAAGCTCGCCGTTGCCAGCTGCGACGTGCTCGCTGTTTTCCCCTTTTGGTGTACCGTCCGCGTGCGGGAGCCCTTTGCACCCCGCGTCCCCGGAGCGGACGTTGTACTGTGTTTGGGGATGCCGCCAAAGGCAATAAAGTGTTTGTGTGTGTTGTTAGATCGAACACTGTTTTTTTTTTTTTTTGCCGCGCGGCGCTAAACGCTTCGCTTGTTGAGCGCGCGTGGAGCGGTGCGCTACACAAGAGCAGGCGACGGCATACGCGGCCCTGTGGCTCGCTAAGCATGAACCCGTGGTAGTCTCGACTACGGTGAGTAGCCAGGTTACCACAATGTGAAAGCTTCATTCTACTTCTTATGGCTGATATTCTGACGACATGGCACTCGAGACCACTGCGAATGTAAGAGGCTGTGGGCCAGGGGACCAGACGCTACGGACACCATAAAGTACGCCGGCGTTTATGTATGTCCACAAACCGTTATACAGGGAGTATTTATAAGAATAAATGACAGGCAAGGCTATAATCTTTGCTGTAACGCGAACATCGTGCCTTAGCACGAAAAGCCACCAAGATTGTCGTTTTCGCGCAAGACGCACGCCGCATTGAAACATGATACGAATTATGAAATTATGCCTAGGAATATGTATCATGCATGAATACCACCAAATCGGAAATTACCGGAAAACATTGCTTTTTGAAGAGTTTGCTTTGAAGAGTTTGCAACAGTATTTCAAATTTGATATCATTACCCCGTACAGCACCAACCATAATATTATGAAGAATATTTGAATTGTCAAATTCATCTACATTGTTTCTCTTTGCTACGCATTAGTCGGAACACTTCAGCAAACCCTCTCACAATCAGAAAAGCAATGGTAGAAAACTCGACATTCAATTGTGTTTGGCTTTTTACTTCTGTGTTTGAGCACAGTTACTCCCTTGATAAGAATTTCCAACGCCATCACGCTAGTTATAACGCGGCTTTTCATTTTCGTCTATGTAACCACGTTAAGCTGGGCAGCGAGGAGCAAGACACAGGTACGATCACAAGATGTGAATGAATGCTTCTGAAACACTGCAGATATCACGCGGCCTGTCTTTATGACATCCTCGGCACCCGAGGCGGCCCATATTTTGTCAGATGTTATGTATGTTTGAAGCATGCATTTATGGATCGAAGTAGCCTTAGAGAACACCTAATTGACTGCCAGTTTTGGAATCTCGAGTTCTCTGTCGTTGTTAGCCTTCTGTACTGCTGTAAACGTTATTCGTCAAAAAAGCATAAAAGCTCCGATCATGTGCACAGGTGTTAAAGAAAAAAGCAGGCATATTTTCTATGTTGCGCCCGAGCCTGACTTGCCTAAAAACATTGTCATTTTATAAAGTAATAATAATAATTGTTAGGGATTATGTTACAACATCCCGATATGATTGCGAGGGATGCCGCAGTGGAGGGCTCCATAAATTTAGACCACCTGGTGTTCTTTAACATCTCATATGTCTTCCTTTAACGTCTTCCTAAGTACACCTATGTCTAGAATTTTGCCTCCGCCAAAAGGATGGCCCCGCAGCCGGGAGTCATTTTGTTTCATTTCAATGCTCATGAAATTACCATTCATCCACTGTTACGTACAAACTTTGCAAAAGTAGGTAGGTCAGTTGTGATACTCATACTGAGGAGAAAGTGCAAAACTTACATCTGATGAAACAATAGAAACGCGCCAAGCGATAGAAAAACGGTTATAAGAAGCTTCATTTCACCCTGCAGGTGCAGCCACCTCCCAAAAATAGTGGAAAGAAGTAACAGTGTGCATCTTTTGTGCCGTCTTTATAGAAATACGGCTTAAACCGGAAGTGCATAGCGTGCGTCAATAAACGCCTTCAGCTGTACAAAAGAACAATTGCTGGTCCATGAGCACTCTTGATTGTATCTGTATTGTTCCCACTATGTCACTTTTGTTTTAGCCTTAAATGCACATGCTTAAAAAAATCAATAAGGGGTCACACAGCTCGTAATTCAACGCGTACGAAATGCTTGCTTTTTTGTAATTTTTCAGCCAGACAACAAAAGGAAGCAAATACACTTCCCGTTCTCTGCCGTCAAGACAAATACTCCGACGCTCATGTGCTTTTACTTACCATCTCACCACGATTCCCCATCTCACAGTGTTCGGTCTAGCTCGACGCGCTTTTATGTTCCCCGTAAGCCAGTACCCCCGTTGCTTGGCACCCCTTTCACGGGTCTCATCAAATAAGAAAGGGTTCTAATAATAATAATATGTGGGGTTTTACGTCCGAATACCATGATATGATTATGAGAGGCGCCGTAGTGGAGGGCTCCGGAAAGTTTGACCATCTGGTGTTCTGTATCGTGCACTGACATCGCACAGCACACGGGCCTCTAGCAGTTCGCCTCCACCGAAATGTCACCGCGGCGGCCGGTTTCGAACCCGTGGCCTTTCGGGTCAGCAGCCGAGCACCTTAACCGCTACACCACCACTACGGACTAGAAAGGGTCGTGCTACAGCTGCATTCAAAAAGAGAAGCTGACAGAATACGACAATTTGCGCATACGAGCGTCAGTATCATCCAAGTGCAATGACATTCACATAAAAATGAGCTGAATCTCATTTTCATACAGACAAACAAAAATATCACAAATACAAATGTCTCTGCTCTTAGTTTGAAGAACCATCCAACAGATCTCGAGGTAACGTGTTACTACTACTCTTTTCGATTGTTTGGTATCACGGAGCAAAGGCTCACATCTGCAGGCCATGCACAGGTAAATCCACACTATTTTTATTTTACAACGTAATTCGAGGTCTCGCGCTCGGTCGCTGATAGGGCGCCACGTTTCGCCCATGTCGGTCTTGCCACATTACAATGGTACTTGCTTTACGAACGATGCCCGTTGCGGATTTCACGTAAGGTCGGGCGGGCCTCTTCTGTCGTCGGACCTTTTAGCGGCGAAGCTCCCTAAGGTCGAGGCTTGTACATCACTCTCCCGGTGTCCCATGTAGCCACGCTAGTACGATGACGATGACGCTGCCATCACGGCACAGCACATGCAAGGTAACCATTATACAACATGACGATGACGATGACCCTGATGACCAATAACGCTGATGAACAATAAGCGCGTTCCAGACCACAAATTCTCTTTCTGCCATGGATGAAAACGATCGTGAACGCGCTCGCGCCCGCGAAAAGCAAAACGGCAACGCCGACAACAAGCTGCTACACAGGGGTTGAGGATGCGGAAAGCGGCGACTCAACGGCAAAAACACATTTTATATACTGTACACACGCGTTGTCGCTCATTTACATGCACGACTGGGCAATGTCACGGGTGACTTACCATAAGAACGATCATCAGTGCTTCGCCCACTCGTCACGATTCACTTCGTGGAAATGCGATTTTTTTTTGTAAACGCGGCTAATACGCAGAAGCCGGGCGGCCGACTTGCGTGAATAAAACTACAGGTACACCGTATCTCTTGGCTACCTCCTTGATATTGTGGTAAAGTTCGTCGAAATGCAGTACCACTTGTTTGTTTGTTTGTTTGTTTGTTTGTTTGTTTGTTTGTTTGTTTGTTTGTTTGTTTGTTTGTTTGTTTGTTTGTTTGTTTGTTTGTTTGTTTGTTTGTTTGTTTGTTTGTTTGTTTGTTTGTTTGTTTGTTTATCCTTCTGTTTTATGGCACGTACCCACTCTGGGGGATGGGCCAAGAATGCGTAGTTGAGGCTTAAAAGGTTAATCACAGAATGTTAAATGGTTAAAAATTAACATAAAAAAAAGAAGAGAAGAAATGGCAAAAATAAATAATAGATCAAATTAAGACTTCAAAAATTATGCTATTGAGCTCGTATTTCAGACTGCCGTATTAAGCTTATCAGAACAATTTTGATGAGATTAGTTAGATTTTACTGCATTATAATAGCGAGTATTTTTGAAGGCAAGATTACAATGGTACACGTTTAGTGGTTTGCATGAAATTACACACGGCATCGAAGGCATCCCTATGGCAGTATCCCAACCCTGAGGCACAGAAGCTTAGTACAATTTCTTCAGCTAAGTTTAAGCCTATTTTTGAAAGCGGAGTAATGAGCAGTCGTGATCTAATAAGTGAATATCTGCGACATGACAAAAAGTAATGTGCAATATTTTCTAATTCACCGCAGAATCGGCATAGGGGCGATATCGTCAGACCAGCTCTATGTAAGTATAAGTTTGTGGGATGCCGTGTCGACGAAAGGACGAATTCCAACATAGAACATAACTATCGTTTATTTAGCGTAGTAGCAGCAGTGGGGCGAGCATACCCCCGCTGCGCTCGAACGGTTAGAGGAAGACTGAACACTTCCGAGCTTGGCAGCTTGGTTTATAGCCACCGTCGATGACGTAACCCTCCGGTGACGCTGCGGTGGCGCTGTCCCTTATCGGAGGCGTGTTGCAGCATGCGGCCGTGTCACGCCGGGCTAGCTGGTGGCGAGGCGGAGGCTGCGCCGGTTTGTGCGCAGTGTGGCGCCACAAGTTTAATGGGGGGGGACACGGCATCGAAATCTGGTGATCGTAACTTCAGATTGTCCAGATTGGCTCCAATGGGACTTTCATGGGAAGTTTAGATGCTTTTTGTTATTGATTCCATCCGATCAGTGTGAAATGCCAATTTTCTATATCTGATTGCTGTGAAATATTCTACCACTGGAACAACCTGGATTATTGGGAGATCTAGTGATGCGCACGCTAAAGCGTCGGCCATTTCATTTAATTTTTAAGCCACAGTGACCTGGGACCCACACTAATTTTAGGTGCTTCAGCTGAGACGGAACTAAAGATCGAAACGTCTTGAGGGCGCGAGAGTTAGGTGAAGCTGAAAGAGCTGTGCATACGGACAGAGAATCAGTTCTTATGACCGCCCTGATCTCGTCCGTCGGGAGTTTTCGCAGTGACATGATGACGGCCATGAGCTCGGCTTCGAAAACCGGAGTAAAATCGGGTAACCTCACAGCGAGTCACCAGCCAAGCGACTGGGAGACAATGCCTACGCCTGCCCGTTCTTCATTCACGGAAGCATTAGTGGCTATTATGTTTCGTGTTTGTGCATGTATCAGGAAATCCTCTAACCTGTTCTCTAGAAATTTTTGGGATTGAAAATTTAGATTTTGGAGGAAAAATCTCATCGTACTCTATCTAAGTAACTGATTTGAGCTATTGGTTACAATTATCTCTCTGATATTGACATTTATGGTTTCCAGTTTCTTTTGTACGAAGATTATCTGTGGTGTGTGAAAACGTGGCCAATGAGCAAGAAAGAAGGAATCGGGGTCACTGATAAAAAACATATTCCGCTCTTCTTACCGGCAAGCTATAAAATTTTAGAAATGTCTGTACTGTTAGAACGCGGAATCGACAGAGCAATGAAGGCAGGCGCCTTCCTGATACATAACAGTAACTGCTGCAAACCTAGGGAGCCCCATACACAAGCGCAGAGCTTCCCGCTCCAAGATAATCAACGGCTTTGTTTAGTACCACTGCGAGCGTATCTTCTTTTTTCTTGCATGGGCTGGAGATTTTTTTTAAGCCCTTGGCCTTGTGGGTGGGGGTCTATGAGATACCTCTTACGGCCGAATATAGCTTTGGCAAATGATTTTAAATAATAACCTGCATTAGGGAAGACTTCAGGTAATGGGTAGCTGCTACACTAGTAACTTCAAGTACGCAGAGTCGTGCACGAGCATACCTGCCTGAACAATTTGCCTGTACTTGCAACAAGCATTGGCTTTGTGAAAAATAAAAGATAGGTCTCAAAAATTGGGGGAGCCTTAAGCTTCGCCTTTAAGAGTTGAACGCGATAGCGATATCCCGTCCCTAGTGCGTACTTCAACCACTTAGTGCATACTTGCTACGCACCCACTACGTAGTGTTAGGGAATACGCGCAGTAACGTGTGTGCCTTTTGAAATGGCTGGCCGGCTTTAAACCATGAAGTCGTTATGACATTCACGTGTGGCGACGCCCGATGGCAATGTACGCTTGTACCATGCAATATTACTGCCATATTACATGTTGTATTGTGAGGTATGTATACAGGACGCGTGTGTTTGTGAAGCAAGTCATTTTCACTGTATTTTCCTAGCAGAGGAATTTATTTTCAGTGTATTTCCAAGCGAACGCGTGGCCGTGTGATAGAACACCTGCTTGCCATGCAGACGACCCTGGTTCGGTTCTCACCTGGACCTGGAAATTTTTATTATTTATTTTATTTGCATCTTTCTCGATTTTTCGGTCACGGACAAGATGATGATTTTTCGCTCAGAACCACCGAAGCGAACACCGACGCCGGAATTTCTGTGAAACGAGCTCTTCAACGCTATTGCGTTAAAATATCGAAGTTTTGCCCAAGGGCGAAGCAATGAATTTGATAGCAACAAATTACATTGTTAGATTACATAAGGCTAGCAGCTAACTTTATAGGATCCGATCTCGCGTAACTGAAGAAACAGCAGTAGTCGTAGTGAAAACCTTTATTTTAACAAAAAAAAAACCACCAGGTCTGCGCGGAAAGCGCACAGTCACAGCGAAAGCTGGAAGAGCGCCTTTCTTGAACCCGTTGCAAACTCTCTTGGGGCTACTAATACAAGTACGCTTGCAAGGTACCCACTACTCTATTAATTGATTCGGTGGCTGACGATGAAGAATTAGGGCTGAGCCCTTTGTAATGGGTTGGAAGCATTCAACGACCCACTCATTAAGCAATTCGCATTCTGTGATGCCTGGTTCTTATTTTACTCTTCTACCACGCTATCTTATGTTAACGTTGTTCCTTCCCGACATAACGCTTGTATAACATTTTGTGCGCAGGCGTTTCGAGGATCGGCATGGCTCTGTGGTAGAATACTGGGCTGCCATGCAGGGGACCCAGGTTCGAACCGCGTTGCATCCTGGATATTTTTTCTTATTTAGTTTTTTTTACTGGCGAAGCTCCTCAGGGCCGATGCTTGTCTGCTGTCGCGCCGTTGTAGCCACACGATGACGATGACGCTGATGACAAATGAGGAATAAGCGCGTTCCAGACCACACATTCTCTTTCTGCCATCACGGCACAGCACATGAAATGTACCCACTATACGTCATAACGGTGACGATGACGCTGATGACGATGAAGAATAAGCACGTTCCAGACCACACATTCTCTTTCTGCCACGTATGAAAACGATCGTGAGCACGCTGTCGCCCGCGAAATGCAAAACGGTAACGCCGACGAGATGCCGCTACCCCGGTGTTGAGGCCACGGGAAGCGGCGGCTCAACGGCAAAAACACATGGTATATATATATTGTACACACGCGTTGTCACTCATTTACATGCGCGAGTGGGCAATGATACAGGTGATTTACGGTAAGAACGATCCCCAGTGCTTCGCGCACTTGTAATGATTCACTTCGTGGAAATGCCAGATTTCTTTTTTCTTATTTCACGCGATAGTGGTTACGGACACCGGCTGCGGCGGCGGCGGACAACTACGGCACGCTTGTTGTGATCTCATAACAGCTTTCGCTGTAAAACTGGACACACTCAAGGGAAGATGGTTGTTCACCTTCACTTGATAATCCCATGGTCACCGGCACTAGCAACAATAAAAAAACCCTCGAGAGTATTGGGACAGTGGAAATCGCGAGAGCGGGAGCTTCTCCCATGAGCACAACATCTATTGACCTAACGGAAAACGAGCTTCTACTCTTGAACAAAAGGCAGCGGCCTGGCTTCTCACGGGTCAATGTGTGGCACTTCAAGTGCTGCAATCAATCTTCTCCCGCCCCTAGTTATCGTTGTTCTCCATTTTCCTTTGCCAAACCAGCCAAGATTCTCAATGCCGGCGCGCAACTGATTCAATATATAAACCAATGGGCTCAAGTGTTCGAACTATAATTGACGCCATGAAGCTTCGTCAAAGGAGTGCCCAAAATGAATACAGTAATAGCTGCATTGAGACAAATGGCGAGGCACCATACGTCACATAGCGAGGCCGCTGAAACCATCAGAAGCCGGTGCCATTGGCGCCGGAGTTCATGAGAGAGACCCACTGCCTCTGCATCTGTAGCGCCTTTTTCACCACCTCCCTGCCACCAGGAAGGTGGCAGGGAGGAAGGCACTATCTCCACTTCACCCCTGAAGACGCAGCCACATTGCCCTTGTTTACACTAATCGGTTAGCGTTCTCAAGTATATTGTGGCGAAACAGCGCAGACGACGGGACGAAGAATATACAGAAAACAGCGCTGACTTGCAAAATTGGAAAAGTTCGGCACATTTGTGCATTTTTCTAGGGATATCAGTAATTAACCTACAATTGTGATTTTGGTTAGCGGTTTTATGGGAAATGTAAATGAGGTTTATGAAATTGTTATACATGTTACTCCACCAAGGACGCACTAATTCAAATTTCTACCCTGGAGCAACGGCTTAATTAGCGTATGCTAATTTTTCCTGTAACCTCCCTCAATGAAAACTGGGGGATGACTTCTTCAGGACTTTAATAAAGTTTAGTACCTACCTATCTACGGTAACGGTAATACGCTGCCTTTTTTGTAGGTAACGTAGCCCGGTAACGCGTTCCTTTTTAAAGACGATAGTCTTTATTGGGATACTTCAACGCAGAAATTTTGTCTGCCTGTCTTTCTATCTGTCTGTCTGTCAGTGATGCCAACCAAAGTCAACTTTTTATCCCTAGATTGACCATCGAAAATACCCCAGATTACAACAAAAATCCCTAGGTTGAACTTAAAACGTGTTTTTCAGGCTAATTCACATTTAACAAAGTATAAAGATAGTTCGCTGTCTGTCTGTCCCAATTTTTTCCGAATCTTATTGAGGTAAAAACAAACATTAGCAGCCACTGAAAGTCTTTTTTCGGAATTTTCTGCGGAGTAATTGCACCAAGGCACTTGCAGATGGCACGACTTGCTTCAGAGACAGACCGGTTTTTCAAGTTCACTATGCTCGCTCATCGAAGGCATAGATTTAATCGTTCGAGTCAAGTGCAAATCCTGTAGCTCCTTTCTTGTGCTTGCAGCCTTGGAGGTGCGCGGTCGTCGATTTCTAATTTGCATATTTGCTATCAGCGTTGCATGATTGGCAG